>CM046659.1:127674863-127705214 GCA_025594165.1 Tamias sibiricus
TTGCTGCAAGTTTTCCAACCTTCTGGAACAAAAATCCTGCACACCAGCCCGTCACGCCACCCATTACAATCTGGGTAGCTACTGAGTATTTTTCTACCATAGGTCCCAAATGGTAGCCAAACACTCGATTCCACCAGTGGTGTCTTCTTGCATACTCAGAAATCCAACACTTCCTAAGAGTCGTCATCACTTTTGTATTCTTGGGGAGTGGGGTTCAGGATGCCATGATACCACCCGCGGCCCTCCCTTTGACCATTCTAGTGTTCCTCTAATACTCCTATGTACCCCCATCCAACACCACTGTGAGTCAGCCTCCTTGTATCAGAGAAAACATTCGGTATTTGGATATTTTAGATTGACTAACTTCACTTAGCATTATATTCTCCAACTTCATCCATTTACCTGCAAATGACATTATTTATTCTCTTTTATTGCTGAGTAAAATTCCATTTTGTATATATACCACATTTTCTTTATCCACTCATCTACTGAGGGACATCTAGGTTGGTTCCACAACCTAGCTATTGTGAATTGTGCTGCTATAAACATTGAAGTGGCTGTGTCACTGTAATATGCTGCTTTATTTAATACATGCACATCAGATAGAGCACTAATTTATAGAAAATATAAAGAACTCAAAAAACTTAACACCGAGCCGGGCGCGGTGGCGCACGCCTGTAATCCCAGCACTTTGGGAGGCTGAGGCAGGAGGATCGTGAGTTCAAAGCCAGCCATCAGCAATGGCAAGGCACTTAGCAACTCAGTGAGACCCTGTCTCTAAATAAAATACAAAAAAAAAAAAAGGTCTGGGGATGTGACCCAGTGGTCGAGTGCCCCTGAGTTCAATCCCCAGTACCACAAAAAAAAAAAAAAAAAAAAAAAAAAAAAAAAAAAAAAAAAAACTTAACACCAAAAAAAAACAAACAACCCAATCAATAAATGGCTAAGGAATTGAAAAGACACTTCTCAGAAGATACACAATTAATCAACAAATACATGAAAAAAAATGCTCAACATCGCTGGCAATTAGAGAAATGCAAATCAAAACTACTCTAAGATTTCATTTCACTCCAGTCAGAATGGCAGCTATCAAGAACACAAACAACAATAAATGTTGGAGAGGATGTGGGGAAAAAGGCACACATTGCTGGTGGGACTGCAAAATGGTGCAACCCTTATAGAAAGCAGTATGGAGATTTCTTAGAAAACTGGGAATGGAACCACCCTATGACCCAGCCATCCCACTCCTGGGTCTATTCCCAAAGGACTTAAAAAATGGCACTTGTGCCGGGGGGCGGTGGCGCACGCCTGTAATCCCAGCACTTTGGGAGGCTGAGGCAGGAGGATCGCGAGTTCAAAGCCAGCCTCAGCAAAGGCGAGGCACTTAGCAACTCAGTGAGACCCTGTCTCTAAATAAAATACAAAAAAGGGCTGGGGATGTGACCCAGTGGTCGAGTGCCCCTGAGTTCAATCCCTGGTACCACAAAAACAAAAAAAAAAAAAAAAAAAAAAAAAAAAATGGCACTTGTTAAAAATACAGATTTCATAAGGCCTGCGCGGGCGCAAAACCTGTAATCCCAGCACTTGGGAGGCTGAGGCAGAGTACAAAGCCAGTCTCAGCAATGGCGAGTCACTCAGCAACTCAGTGAGAACCTGTCTCTAATAAATACAAAAAAGGGCTGGGGATGTGGCCCAGTGGTCGAGAGCCCCTTGAGTTCAATCCCTAGTAAAAAAAAAAAAAAAAAAAAATTCAAGTCTGGCGCGGTGGCACGTGCCTGTAATCCCGGAGACTCCCGAGGTTGAGTGAAGATGGCCAGTTCGATTCCTGGGCAATTTAGTGAGACCCTATCTCAGTAAGGACTGGGATATATCTTCGTGGCAGAGCACCCCTGGTTCAATACCCAAACCGCGGGGCGGGGGAAGGAGGAGAAAAATAAAAACTACAGGATTTCCAGACAGTTCCGCAATAGATTCCAATCTTATAGAGTTTAGGAAGTGGCCAGGGAATCCGCATGCCATAGGTTTAGTGCAGTCCAGCCCTATTTGGCTAGGAGAAACCGCTCCGCTCGCCTGGTGAAAGTCTGAGCAGACGCTGGCGGAAGGCGTGACTGCTCGGTCAGCCTCCGCCACCGCCGGCTCCGTTAAGTCCCCACAAGGTGGTTGAAACCCAATCCTGAGTGCAGTAAACCCAACTGAAGGAGCCGGTAATCACCCCCTTCCCGCGGAATTGGCCTCTTCAGGTTTTCGGGAAAAGCTTCTGGTGAGAGTCCCCAAAGGGCAGAAATCTGAGAAGAAACTGTTACTGCACTAAACGATGCATTCTCGGTTACTGAGACCCCCAGGGTCGTCTAGGGACTAGCCTTCACTACAGACCAGCAGCAATTCTTAGCCCTCCTCCGCCAACGAGAAATACAGAAGGAACGCGAGATACAGATGCAAAGGTGTGGCCCAACTCTGACCAACGGGGTTGGGGGGCGTGGTTTCGAGCCTTTCTTTCATTGGCCCAGGGCCCTCGGGGAAACTTGGTCTGCAGGGGCGGCTGCGGAAGTCGCACGGGCGCCTGACCGTGCTTCAATTTAGCGTCTCGCTCCTTTGGCTGCCGCCATCATGGTGCGGAAGCTTAAGTTCCACGAGCAGAAGCTACTGAAGCAGGTGGATTTCCTGAACTGGGAGGTCACTGACCACAACCTGCATGAGTTGCGCGTGCTGCGGCGTTACCGGCTGCAGCGGCGCGAAGACTACACGCGCTACAACCAGCTTAGCCGCGCGGTGCGCGAGCTGGCGCGGCGACTGCGCGACCTCCCCGAGCGTGACCCGTTTCGCGTGCGCGCCTCGGCTGCGCTTCTGGACAAGCTGTATGCTCTCGGTCTGGTGCCGACGCGTGGATCGCTCGAGCTCTGCGACTTCGTCACAGCCTCGTCCTTCTGTCGCCGCCGCCTTCCCACAGTGCTCCTCAAACTGCGAATGGCACAGCATCTCCAGGCTGCCGTGGCTTTCGTGGAGCAGGGCCACGTGCGTGTCGGCCCAGAAGTGGTTACCGACCCCGCCTTCCTTGTCACTCGCAGTATGGAGGACTTTGTCACCTGGGTCGACTCCTCCAAGATCAAGAGGCATGTACTAGAATACAATGAAGAGCGCGATGACTTTGATTTGGATGCTTAGCGGGTCTCCTCGCCGCGCTGCCTTTTACAGATGGGAAAGTTGAGGCCTGATACTGGAGATTGCGAATGCCTTTCCCAAGAGTACCGGTCTTGGGTTCTTAAAAACTTGGCTTCTTATTTACAGGTCACAGAAGCAGGAGTCGGGAGGGGTTGTTCCTGTTTTCCAGGACATTTTCTTACAACTTGGATCACTGACTATTAAATGACTGTACCTTGGGAGACAGTAGAAAGCACGTTTGTGCTACGATGGGGATTGTTAGCTGTTTTTGCCTGAAGCATTGTGTAAAAGCTGTAACCTTGCCCCCTCCTCCCTTTCCTTTTTCATTTTGTACTAGGAATATTTGATTCAATTTATTTAACTCAAGTATTTGTTCTTGATCGTCATTAAACCTGTGTACGTATGGAGAGTCTGGGCTCAAGTTCGCATAAAATGGGTGAGATTTTTCAGTGGTGCACACTTGTAACCCCAGGTTAAGGCAGGGGGATCATGAGTTAGGTCATCCTGGGGGAATTTAGTAAGACCCTGTCTCTAAAACGACTGGGACAATTTTTTTTTTTAAGTTAAAAGTAAATAAAAAATTAAAGGGCTGGGGATGTGATGCAATGGTAGAGTGCTTGCCTAGCATTTGCTAAGCCCTGGTTCAATCCTCAGTCAGGCAAAAAATAAAAATTAAAAAAAAAGACTTTAGTGTTCAGAGTTCCCTTCCTCCTGTAAAGAAACACTTTCCTACTACCGATAAATGACCCAACTTTGTAAATGCAACTTTTCTTATGGTTTTCTTACATAGGGTCATATCTATAGATCTTCCTGTCCCAGGAATCCAGAGGAGTAGGATCATCAGTGGCCCATCTGTGGGATCTGTGGGTGAGATCTCTAATGGGCCACATGTGGAGCTGCAGGATGTTGTACAGGACTGGACAAATTTGCTACCTTATCAATCCTTTCCTTGGAATGAGTGTTTTGGCAGAGCTGTTCTCTGCAGGATTTCCTGTTGATATCCCAGCCCCAGGAAATCCTGTATTAGAGGGCTGAAGTGTTTGCTTGCCTAAGGAAATAATCACCCTGTAACTTGGCCATCTAGCGGTTAGAAGTGACTCAAGAGGTTCCTTGGATGTAGTTCTTAGAAATGATAGAGCTGTGCTTAGCATATGCCAGCCCATGTGCTCAATCCCCTCCTCCCAAAAAATGGAGTGGTAGAGAACTAAAAGGGAGAGTAGGGAGCATACCGAATTTTACCCTCGGCTTCAAAAAGAAGAATAAATAGAATGCTGAGGCTAGTAGATGGGCTTCTACATGTGCCTTTACTACAGGTGTGAGGTAGCATTTAGTGAAAAAACAAGGTGGTGACGAGATGATAATCACAAGTGCTTCTGTATGATACATAGAGTTGTAAGTTATATTAACCCATTTACTCCTCCCAACAATCCTATGATATGGGGAAATTCAATTATTCTCCACTTTTCAGATAGAGGAATTGCAGCAGAGATCAGTCAAAATATTAAGATTGCATAGGCTGTGGTTGTGGCTCAGTGGTAGAGCGTTCGCCTAGCACGCATGTGGCCCGGTTCGATCCTCAGCACCACGTAAACATAAATGTATTGCATTGTGCACAACTAAAGCAAACAAATAAATATTTTAAAAAAAAAAAAAAAAAAGATTGCATGGCCATCTGGGTGTAGTGGTCCATGCCTGTAATCCCAGCACTTAGGAGGCTGAGGCAGGAGGATTGTGAGTTCAAAGCCTGCCTCAGCAATGGTGAGGCACTTAGGAACTCAGTGAGACCCTGTCTCTAAATAAAATACAACAAAGGGCTGAGGATGTGGCCCAGTGGTCGAGTGCCCCTGAGTTCAATCCCTGGTACCAAAAAAAAAAAGATTGCATGGCTATTAGTGGTGGACCAGAATCATACTTTTTTTTTTTATTTTTGTGGTACCGGGGATTGAACTCAGGGGCACTCGACCACTGGGTCACATCCCCAGCCCTTTTTTGTATTTTATTTAGAGACAGGGTCTCACTGAGTTACTAAGTGCCTCACCATTGCTGAGGCTGGCTTTGAACTTGTGATCCTCCTGCCTCAGCCTCCCAAAGTGCTGGGATTACAGGCGTGCGCCACCGCGCCCGGCTCCAGAATCATACTCTTGTAAGAGACCATCAGTGGGATTGGGGATTGTAGTTAAGTGGTAGAGTGCTTGCTGAGCATGCATGAGGCCCTGGGCTGCACTGAAAACAAACAGAAAAAGAGACTATCAGTGTCAGAACAGCTGGTCCTTAGGAGTATGTTGGTTTAAAGAGAGTCTCTAAACTTGAGTTTCCAAGTCAGCACAGAAAAACAGCAGCATTAGGCAATGTGATTGATCTCACCAAGTTGCTGTTATAAAGGGTTGAGGCAGAAGCAAGCAGTAAACTGGGAAGGCTTCAGGAAAAAGGTGGTGTTAAGTTAGGAAAAGGAATTAACACTCATTGATGTCCTGCCTCTGCTAAGCTGCCATTTACTCTTCCCCAAAACTCTGCAAGGTAAATGTTACCCATATTCTCAATTTGGGTAACAAGTGGGACAAGAACTTATCCCAGGCTGGAGTTCAAGTCCAGGCTCATATAACTCCAAAGGCCATATTTTTTTCAGTGCTATTCCTTTATTGTTAAGAGAATCTGACTCCTCAGCTCTAGTGGCTGAATAAAGTCTCTGCCCATTTGCAGGAGCAGTCTCAGGACTCCAAGGCTCATGGACCTTATGGAGAGAAAGGTAGCTCTTAGAAGGCAGGCCCTCCAGTGACCACCCCTTGGGAGTAGTTGGAGCCCGCACCACGACCTAAGTAGATACAATCTCTGTAAATTCTCTTGAAGTAAACTGGGTCCAGGGATTGAGAGGATAGGAAATACAATGGCTGGCTGCCTACACATGGATCATATTGGGTTCCCCATTATTCTCATACCCAGGACTTCCAGAAGGTTCAACACAGCCAGTGAAAACAGGCCTTGTGCTGTTTCCCAAGGTCCTAGCATTATGAAGCATGATCACAATATTTTCCATAGCCACTGACCATTCAAACTGTTGTGTATCAAAAGAATGTTACCCTTTCAAAACAGAGATTTGCCCTTTGCTTCTATGAGGTCATTTCTAGTCACTTTGCATGTCATGTTTGATGGGAGTGTCTTTGTTTGCCTGGGAACTTTGATTGGATCAGTGAGTAATAGGGTGGGGGCTCTTACAGAGGGTGAGTGCTTTGTGTCATGGACCAGATCTCCTGAGCAGTTGGAAACTAGAAAAGTCAAAGTAATATTATTTTTTATTATAGTCAAATAATTACTTCATGAATTTTCTAGTTGTTTTTATATTCTGGTTAAGCACACATAGAATTTACCATTGTGAAAACAAAAGGAAAATTACAATGAAAACAACATTGAAAGAGCTTTGGAAATAGAGTCTGGAGGCCATTAGGATACTGGACAATTCCAACCACTGTCTGGAACATGATCTTCTGATCACTTCTACCCTTTGTGTAAGCATCTGAAACAACTAAAATGACATGATTATACAGCTACGTAATACTCAGAGCTCAAAACGCAAACCAAGAGATTATCAGCTGGAGTGGTACACCATGGCACACAGTGTAATCCCAGTGACTGGCTAGGCAGGTGAGTTCAAAGCCAGCCTCAGCAATGGCGAGGCACTTAGCAACTCAGTGAGACCCTGTCTCTAATAAAATACAAAAAAGGGCTGGGGATGTGGCCGAGTGGTTGAGTGCCCCTGAGTTGAATCCCCAATACCAAAAACAAACAAACAAACAAACAGAAAAACATAAAAAGGGTTGAGGATGTAACTCAGTAGTAGAGCACTTGCCTAGAGTGTGTGAGGACCTGGATTAAAGTCTCCCTCTGCACCCCCCGACCAAAATTACAAGAGGGTTATCAGACCAGCCATTATGGCATATGCCTGTGATCTCAGCTACTCTTGAAGCTAAGACAGGACGATTGCAAGTTTGAGGTCATGCATGAGCCACTAAGGGCTGGGGATGTAGGTCAGTGAGAGTGCCCCTGGGTTCAATTCCAGTACTGTGGGGAAGGGTTGTTGGAGGCAGATGGGGGAGTTACGAGATTTATGGACATTTCCATTCTGTTTACACTTTTTGGGGGGGGGTACTGGGAATTGAATCCAAAGGTATTAACCACTGAGCCACATCCCCAGCCCTTTTTATATTTTATTTTGAGACAAAATCTCATTAAATTGTTTAGGGCCTAAATTGCCAAGTCTGGCTTTGAACTCACAATCTTCCTGCCTTTGCCTTCCAAGCTGCTGGGATTATAGGCATGTGCCAGCACACCTGGTTTATACTTTTCTTTTTTAACTTTGTAACTGGGTCTCTGGCCTGGAACTTTCCATCCTGTATTTATGTTACAGATCCTTCAGACTGTTTGGCTTTGGCTGCCTAGAATGAATGTAGTGATTATGGAGAGAGGACATATTGTATGTCAAAATTGTCTTGGGCTATCTCAGGCCCTTTAGAAAAATAGCCATTTACTTTTTTTTTTAATATTTATTTATTTGTTTTAGTTGTACACAATGAAATGTATTTATGTTTATGTGGTGCTGAGGATCGAACCCGGGCCGCGCACATGCTAGGCGAGCGCTCTACCGCTGAGCCACAACCCCAGCCCTAGCCATTTACTTTTTGTTTTTAGTTGTAGATGGACACAATACCTGTACTTGATTTATTTATGTGGTGCTGAGGATCAAACCCAGTGCCCCACGCATGCAAGGCAAGTGCTCTACCACTGAACCACAATCCCAACCCTTTTTTTTTTTTTTTTAGTTGCAGATGGACAGCCTGCCTTTATTTTACTTATTTATTCTTATATGGTGCTGAGGTTCAAACCCAGTGCCTCACACATACATGCTAGGCAAGCGCTGTGCCACTAAGCTATAACCCCACCCCGCCATTTTATTTTTAACCTTTGTATCTGACTGCTGAAGGCCAGCTTCAGCAAAGATGTTAAGTTCTTCCCGTTTTGGTGCTGAAGGGAACGTCGACGACAGGAATAATCCACACACGAGTCAGGTTGTAGAAAAATCTTTCTACTGTTCTGATTTTACTTTTCTCAGTATGGTTTTTTATACATTTCAACAAGCACAGTAATTCACATTTTTTCTTAGGGAGGTAACATAAAGGAATTTCAGAAAAGAAGATTACAATAAAGGGTTTCCAGGAATTATCTATACAATAAAGATTTCCAGTAATTGATTATCAGGTTTCCAGTAATTAGCTCAATAAGGAATTTCAGGAATTAGCCATGATAAAGAATTTCCAGTAACTAACAGTAAAGAATGTTAGGAATTAACTATAACAAAGAATTTCCAGTAATTAACTGTAAAGGGTTTCAGGAATCACCTAGGGAAGATCAGTTATCTCAACTACTGATTAATCTTATCTATAGGTAGGGGAAGGTATTCTAAAAGTCTTAAAGCTAATGTTAAAAATTCTTTAACTTTAGGTGTGCCTGATCATAAAGTTATGTTGTCCTAGTATCTTCTTTAAACTTCAACTGGGCTCATCCTACCGGCTTAGCTAGTTTCTGGCTTTAGATTCCACAGGGCCATTGAACTGGTTTTATTATAGATAATTAAATATATTAGAACCTGGTGGTCATACAATAGAAATACATCAAGAGTACAGACAGAAAGCACACAAACTTAATTCTTGGTGGTCGCATAAAGTGGCATCTCATCCGCAAAGAGGAGCGGAGCTCAGACCTCCAGGCATTTGGAGGGAGCTTGGGCTCAAACTCATTTGCATAACCAAGGAAAAACCCAGATCTCTGGATAAGCAGACAGACACCTGGCTTGATTCTTGGATTGGAAGAACTAGGCCCACGCAGCCCTGAATTAACAGGTTGGGGGTAAGCTCAATTCCAGGTTGGGGAGATCTCAGACTCACAGCCCCGAATTAACGGGTTGGGGTCGAGCTCAAATCCCCAGATGAGAAACACCACATCTCCCCCGTTCTTTTAATTTGAGGGCAGCGACCTCTGTAGATGTGTTTCTAAGGCCTTTCCAGAAAAGTCTGAGGAAGACTGGAAGAACAAAGCATAAGATTATAATGAACAGGATAGCAAAACCAAGATTTATCAAGTAGGACCACCACGTGCTATTAAAAACTGTAGCTTTTATATTATTAAACAAATCTGTTGCAAAGTCCACAGTGGAATCAGTAGCCAGATGGGCATGGCTAATTTCACTCACCCGCATTTGCAGGGAGTGAATATCTGGAGCCACATCTGAGTTATTCCAGATTCCCAGCAAATGGGACTTAACCTTGGTCCAACTATGCTCAGATTCATTGTAACCTAATGGAGTAATGCAAATCCATTTATAGTTAGCATGACATCTAGTTGTCATACGAGTCTTAATATTTTGGATTTGATTTCCCACATAAAGGATGGCTTCTTCTAAAGCATTTATCCTAGCCTCTAACTTTCTATCTATCTTCTCTTGTATAGCCATGGCCGCAGAAATATTTTGAGATAAAGTATTCACATGATTAGCTGTATGAATTTCTCTAACTAAAGCAGTAGAAGAAATAGCAATAGAGCCTAATATTCCTATAAGAGCAGATATTCCTAAAATAAGGGCTGCAACAGATCTTTTAGGCCTAATTAATTCATTTAACTCTTTAAATATTTGGATCCCTTGATCATCATACCATTTTTCATTTAATTTGACAGGAAGCATATTACAAAAGTTGTATAATTTTTGGGTATAATACTTTGCAAACAATTAGCATACATTTTTGGCAGTCAACAGAATATACATCATTGATCATTCTTATCTTCATAATTTTATGGTTCCCAATTAATATAGCATGGGGGGCATTAACACAAGCTATGAGGTCTTATGCAAAACCATGACATGAGAAATTCCCCCAAGTAACTCAGGAACATTGGTAGATACCTTAATGTCTGATTGTCCCCAGTCAGTTATTAAGGAGGGGCGGATCTGAGAAATAAGTCCAATAGAACCAGTCAGCAGAAGTTGTAGTTATCCCACAGGCAAGCAGAGTGATGATGGCGAGGAACAGCTTCTCCGGGGTAACAGGTGATCCTTGGCTGTTACCAGATCCAACCAGATGCCGTGCATGAGCGAGGAGATTCTGTAGTTGACTCCAAGAGGGCAGTGATGATTCTTGTTGAGCCCGCCTTTGAGAGCGAGACAAGAGAAACCAGAACTCAGTTGTTCATCCCGTCTTTGCCTTTGAGGTGTCCCCTGCGGGTATGGCCGCTGCTGGCGAGGTCTCCGTCTGCACCGCGGGGAGCTCATAATGTCTTATGAGGCAGTCTAGTATCCACAAAGGTGTGGGAGCTTCCTGCAGAAACACACATGCATACCCTCTCCCTGATGTTAATAGGATATCTGGTCCTCTCCCTTGACCTGTTAACAGATCTTTTACATAGACGTCTATGTTGACTGAGCCTGTTGCAGCGAAGGGGTGAAAGACAGGTTAGCAAAGTCAAAAGTCAGTTGTTTCTCTTGGGTCTGGTGTGTCCTCTGCAGGTAGGCTGGTGCTAAAACCTCCGTCTGTGCTGGGCCTGGTCTGTGGAAAAAACATAAGCACAGCCTCCACCTACCAGATGTCAAAAGGACATTAAATCTTCTCTATTGACTTGTTAAAAGGCCCTTTTATTTTGAAAAGAGTATGTGGTAATATATGATGAAATTTTCTATTTCTTAATATAGAATTTTGAGCTTTTAATGTCTGATGAGCTCTTAAAGAAATAGCATTATAATATTTTAAGAAAATTTGTGTTCTCTTCCCACATAGACTAGACTTCGGTTTATATCAGAATATTAACTTTTAACCTTAGGGAAGAGAAAAACCTTAAATAGCTTTTCCTGATTACTTCATATACTCACTTAACCAACTCACACAGGCCTCTTACCTCACTTACATAAACCCTCTTACTTCATCACAAAAAGTCTCTCTTATCTTGAAACATATTCTTTTCCTTCAATTTAATATGGTTTCCATACCTATAACCTTCTGATTACTTTCTCTCACGTGATATCCCTTTTTTCTGTTCACCTTTAGAGACAATTTTTTATAATAATTTGAATTTAGACAAATTATTTCATCTTAATAAAAATATTTTGTTATTTATAGTACTCTTAACTGGAACAGGTGAAACTTTTGAGCCTTTGTATATAGAGAAGTCTTTTATAAATCTTTGTATATAAAATTACTTACGTCTGGCAGCCATTTCATGAGAACACAATGCTTAAGTATATAGAATTGATTAT
This sequence comes from Tamias sibiricus, assembly GCA_025594165.1. Classification (NCBI taxonomy): domain Eukaryota; kingdom Metazoa; phylum Chordata; class Mammalia; order Rodentia; family Sciuridae; genus Tamias; species Tamias sibiricus. Next base: position 127,686,316 of record CM046659.1, read on the forward strand.
ACCTGTTGGAACTTTAACCTCCTTCAGTGATAAAAGGGCAACTTTAAAATTTCTTTTTTTAATTTACCAACTTATGAAAACAACCAATAATGTCTCTAAATAGAATTTAAGGAGTTATTTAATGGCATATATAACAGTCAGCATCTTTACCTTGCAAAGAAATTAGATATTAAACAAATAAAGTTATTTATAAATGAGTAATCTCATGTTAAATTGATTTTACCTATTTTTTCTTTGTAGAGGATGAGTCCTGCAACCAAGGGTTATTAAGGCATTAACATATTATTAGCTTTTAGACCAACTGAAGAGAATTGTGAGTTAAGTTCTCATATTAGAAGCACCTTTATTATTTTTATATGTTTATTTAAGTTAAATTGAACTTATAATTCACGTGAATTAAAGGTATTTGGATCCACTTAAAAACACTTTATGATGAGCAGCTCATTTTGTATTTGCCAACACTTATATCATATAAATGACATATGAACATATACATATAGACATACAAACATAAAAGACAACTGTGCACACATAACACAATAGCAAAAGGCCTTGTAGCTTTTGTAGATGAATCTCCATTGCAATGGTATAGATGTTTAAAACTCTATAATTAAATAAAAAAAAAAAACTGATCAAAACAATATCAACTCAGATGTATAGAATTAAATTTATGAGCTCAAAAAATATTATATATAAAGAACCAAAGAGGTTAGAATGTCCCTGGATATGTCCTACAAAAGAGAAATTTTATTTACTCTTTGATAAATTAAAGACTGTAATTTTAAAAGACTATATGTTATAGATAATTGTAATGATAAAGTAGAAGTCTCAATAGCAGGAAACAAATTAGCAATATATTGAGAATCAGTATATAAATTAAATGCCTGAGGCACCTTTTCAAAGTCAGTAATGATTGCAATAAGTTCAGTTTTTTGAGCAGAAGTCTCAAAAGTTTGCTGCACTATAGGTGCATTATTGCCAATAATAATAACTGCAACTCCATTAGATGATCTATCAGTAAATATTAAAGATGATTTGATAATGGCTCTTGAGAACATTTTTTAGGAAATATAAATTTAATTTTTAGAAATAAACTGTAACAATGGATGATTGGGCAAATAAAACAAAATTTCTCCATGAAATCATAATCAAAAGCCAAGGCTTAGAACGTTTTGTAAGTAATGTCCCATAATAGCCTGTTTAACTTTCTGTATTGCTTCTTTCCCCTGAGGGGTTAAAGAGATGTAGGAAGGGGATCTCCATGGGTTAGCTTTAAATAAGATCTAATCCAATTACAACAATCAGGAAATTTTTCTGGTGAAAAGTAAGGCATATCTACATTTTTCTAACATAAAGTGGGACTATTTTTTCACAAAAACCTGGCAGGCATGACTGAAATGTCCTGATTGACTGCAAGTGAAATAATGTTCTTTTGCCACGATAATAAGAAATTTATCATCTATAGAAGCATTATTATATCTCTTTAAAAACTATAAACAAGTTCTTCCTAGTATAGCGGCAACAATAACAATACCTTAGATATGGGCAGGAGTTACATCTATATAGGTTTTAATGAAATTGGCTAAAGATCCTGTTTTTTTCTAATGGGTCTAGCAATGCTTGATAGGTTGGGTTTGCAATAAACATTTGTAGCTTATCTTAGAGCAGCCTTTTGGTAGCAAAAATTAAACCTGTGGTGTAAAATAAGTTTTACCTATCATAAACATAGAAAGCGTTTAAGCCTGTTTTTTTTTTTTTTTTCTTTAATTTTTTGAAATATTATAGCCAAATGACCTGTGTAGCTTTTTCTCAATAAGTTGCCTATAAAAGTAAATATTGTCTTGGAGTTAAGCTTAACTTTGTTCTATAGCCAATAAAAGGGAGTTATCTGTTTTGTAGCAGTAGAATTAACTAGTTGCAAAGTATAAGGGGAAGTTGGACTGAAATTTTTGACTGCAGTTTTTAGCTCTTAAACCAATTTAAAGGTTGGGGGGGGGGGTGTAGGATTTTCTGGAAAATTACCGGGCAGGCTTCCGAGGGAAAAGCTTCGAGATTAATTGTCCTTGTTTATTATATTTAGATTTACATTCACGAGCCCAATGAAAACCCTTTTGGCATTTTGGACACACAGTTTTTGGCCTAGGATTATTTTCTTCTTTATTATTATGTGGGCAGTTACGGCTAAAATGCCCAACTTGGCCACAAGAAAAACATTGTCCTTTAGTGGTATTATCAAAAGATTTCTTAGGAGCAGGATTTGAGCCATATCTCTTTAAAAACTGTGAATAAGTCTGGCCCTTTAGGGCTGCAGCAAATGCTATGCCTTGAATATGGGCTGGGGTAGTATCCACACATGTCTTAATAAAATCAATTAAAGTTCCAGTCTTTCTAATTGGGCGAAGTAACGCCTGACAGGTGGTATTGGCGTTCTCAAAAGCCAGCTGTTTGGTCAGCAAGTCGGCTGCTTCTGCATGAGGAATTACTTTAGCAATAGTGCTTTCCAGCCTAGCAACAAAATCCTCATAAGGCTCGGAAGCTTGTTGCCTGATGTTTGAAAGAAATGCCTGTTTAGATTCAGAAGCAGGAAGGTTTCTCCATGCTATTAAAGCGCATTTGCTGACCTCTCGCAATGCATGTTGCGGTATTTTCACCTGGTCTTCAGTTGAATAATATTCTCCAGTCCCCATCAACATGGAGATAGTATATTTATATGCCCCTCTTCTAAATGCTGTTTCTGCAACAACTCGCTTTACATTATCCTCATAATCAGCCTTCCACAATAGATACTGACCAGGAGGCAGACAAGACCTTGCAGTTTGTTGCCAATCATAAGGAGTCATCCATTCAGCAGACAAAGAGTCAACCAATTGTAAAGTATACGGGGAAGTAGGGCCAAAATCTCTAACAGCCATCTTTAACTCCTTAAGTAACTTAAATGGAAGTGGCTCCCAATATGGAGGAACATCAGGGTCAGAATCTGCTCTTAAGGTTGCCACTGGGCAAGTCAGGGAAATGTCTCCCATTTGTCTAGCTATAGCTGTCGCCCCCAAGAATCCTCCGGGACGACAGGGAGGTAATTGTGGTCCCATAGTTGGCCCTCTCCTTCCAGAGATTTTAGGTTCTTTTAGAAAAGGAGGGGCAGATGGTATAAGCCCAGGAAGCTGGTTCTTAGTTGTTGCTTCCTCTAAATCATCCTGATCATTACTTAAAACTGTTATTAGTTTCTTCCTCAGAAAATATCAGCTGCAGATTTGAAATCTGATTGATCTGCAGCATGTTCTGTAGAAGGAGCCGGGTCTGGTGCTGTCTCCTCATCAGTAAGGCAGACGGCCTCATTACTGGGGCTAATCGCATCCCTACATAGGTTCCATAATAAAAAGGCATCTCCTGGCATCTGGTCAGGTCCATAATGACTATAATATTTCCTCATTTCCTTTCCTAATTTTTCCCAAATTTCTAAATTTAAAGACCCTTCTTCAGGGAACCAAGGGAAACACTTTTGGATAAAATGAAAAAACTGTCTCAGCTGTTTAGAAGTAACAGCGGCACCTTTCTTATTTAACATCTGTTTAACTACGTCTATAAAGAGCCCTCTCTCTCGGGACTCGATATGGCCCATGACTTCTCAAAAAGTTCTTTGGTTACTTACTCTTCTCTAAATTGGCCTTTCTCTGCCAACGGACCCCGGACGTCCTTGAGTAAGAAATCTAGTTCCCTCCCGAGTATCTACTATTTCTCTCTATAATTGAATTACAACGCGAAAGGCAGCTTACCAATCGGGAGTCCCTGTTCGGGCGCCAATTTGCTGAAGGCCAGCTTCAGCAAAGATGTTAAGTTCTTCCCGTTTTGGTGCTGAAGGGAACGTCGACGACAGGAATAATCCACACACGAGTCAGGTTGTAGAAAAAATCTTTCTACTGTTCTGATTTTACTTTTCTCAGTATGGTTTTTTATACATTTCAACAAGCACAGTAATTCACATTTTTTCTTAGGGAGGTAACATAAAGGAATTTCAGAAAAGAAGATTACAATAAAGGGGTTTCCAGGAATTATCTATACAATAAAGATTTCCAGTAATTGATTATCAGGTTTCCAGTAATTAGCTCAATAAGGAATTTCAGGAATTAGCCATGATAAAGAATTTCCAGTAACTAACAGTAAAGAATGTTAGGAATTAACTATAACAAAGAATTTCCAGTAATTAACTGTAAAGGGTTTCAGGAATCACCTAGGGAAGATCAGTTATCTCAACTACTGATTAATCTTATCTATAGGTAGGGGAAGGTATTCTAAAAGTCTTAAAGCTAATGTTAAAAATTCTTTAACTTTAGGTGTGCCTGATCATAAAGTTATGTTGTCCTAGTATCTTCTTTAAACTTCAACTGGGCTCATCCTACCGGCTTAGCTAGTTTCTGGCTTTAGATTCCACAGGGCCATTGAACTGGTTTTATTATAGATAATTAAATATATTAGAACCTGGTGGTCATACAATAGAAAATACATCAAGAGTACAGACAGAAAGCACACAAACTTAATTCTTGGTGGTCGCATAAAGTGGCATCTCATCCGCAAAGAGGAGCGGAGCTCAGACCTCCAGGCATTTGGAGGGAGCTTGGGCTCAAACTCATTTGCATAACCAAGGAAAAACCCAGATCTCTGGATAAGCAGACAGACACCTGGCTTGATTCTTGGATTGGAAGAACTAGGCCCACGCAGCCCTGAATTAACAGGTTGGGGGTAAGCTCAATTCCAGGTTGGGGAGATCTCAGACTCACAGCCCCGAATTAACGGGTTGGGGTCGAGCTCAAATCCCCAGATGAGAAACACCACATCTGACTTAACATTCTCTTGAATATTAGGTAAACCTTTCATAATCTGTGCATGTTGGTGGGTGGGTCGGTTTGGTACTGGAGATATAACCTCTGGTGCTTTACCATTAAGGTACATCCCCAGCCCTTTGTATTTTTATTTTGGGATAGGGTCTCATGAAATTGTTGAGGATGCCCTGGAATTTGTGATCCTCCTGCCTCAGCCTCCACGATGGCTGGAAGGACCACTGTTTTTCACCAACCCTAAAGCTAAGAATGCCAGAAAAATAACATCTGAGCAAGGCATGATGGCTCAGGTTTATAATCCCACCTACTAGAGAGGCTGAGGGAGGAGGACCCCAAATTCAAGGCCAATTCAAGGCCAGTATTAGCATTTTTTTTTTTTTTTTTTTTTTGTACTGGGGATTGAACCTAGGTGTGCTTTATCACTAAGCTACATTCCCAGCCCTTTTTATTTTTTTGAGACAGGGTCTTGCTAAATTGCTTGGGGCCTCACTAAATTGCGGCTGGTTTTGAACTTGTGATTCTTCTGCCTCAGTCTCTAGAGCCGTGCAGATCACAGGTGTGCATCACCATGCCTGGCCAGCCTCCACAATTTGATGAAAATTTTAAAACAGATCAGGGGATATAGCACAGTAATGAAGCACCCCTCGGCTTAATCCCGTACCAAAACAACCAACGAACAAACATGTAGATTTAGTTAGGCTGTGCTTAATTAGAATTTTTTTTGGGGGGTGGGGGTACTGGGGAATTGAACTAAGGGGCACTTGACCACTAGGCCACATCCCCAGCCCTTTTTTGTATTTTATTAGGACAGGGTCTCACTGAGTTGCTAAGTGCCTCGCCATTGCTGAGGCTGGCTTTGAACTCGCGATCCTCCTGCCTCAGCCTCCCAAAGTGCTGGGATTACAGGCGTGCGCCACCGCGCCTGGCTTTTACTTAGAAATTTGTCAGCCTTAGCCGGGCGCGGTGGCGCACGCCTGTAATCCCAGCACTTTGGGAGGCTGAGGCAGGAGGATCGCGAGTTCAAAGCCAGCCTCAGCAATGGCGAGGCACTTAGCAACTCAGTGAGACCCTGCCTCTAATAAAATACAAAAAAGGGCTGGGGTTGTGGCCCAGTGGTCAAGTGCCCCTGAATTCAATCCCCGGTACCACAAAAAAAAAAAAAAAAAAAAAAAAAAAAAAAAAAAAAAAGAAGAAAGAAATTTGTCAGCCTTAATTTCCTTGGCATTTATCCTCAGAATGAGGAGGTAAAAACAGTTACCAGGAAGTTGCTTTTAATTTTGAAGGGCATCTGCTTCAGAACTGAGGATTGAAGACAGGGGCTCACACATGCTAGGCAAGGGCTCTACCACTGAAGTACACGCTCAGCCCTTTTTAAAAATTTTATTTTGATGCTGAGTGTGGTAGCGCATGCCTGTAATCCTAGCAACTTTGGGAAGCTGAGGCAGGAGGATCACAAGTTCTAGGCCAGTTTCAGCAATTTAGTGAGACTCTTAACAACTTAGTGAGACCATGTCTCAAAAAAATAAAGAAATAAATAAAAAGGATTGGGGATGTGGTTCAGTGGTTAAGAACCCTTGGGTTTAATCCCTGGTACCCCCCAATTTTTTTTAATTTTTTAAAATTTTTTTGTGGTACTAGAGTTTGAACTCAGGACCACATGTGTTTAGGCAAGCATTATACCACTAAATTACATCCCTGGCCCAAAAAGTTTTAAATTTTGATAAAGCCCAACTTATCTATTTTTCTTTTGTTACCTGTGTTCATAGTATTATATACAAAATATCATTACTAAGCCAGTGTCATGAAGATTTTCTTTTCTTCTCAGTATTTCATGGTTTAAGCTCTTACATTTAGATTCTGGTTGTTTTTTCATAAAACTCATTTTAGAATAGTTTTAGATTTACAGAAAAATTAATGAAAAAGTACAGTACACAATGTTTCCATAAACCCCACACCCAATTTCCCCTATTACTAACATTTAACATCATCATGGTACATTTATCACAATAGACCAGTCACCAGTGATATAAAGCTAACTAAAGTCCAAACTTCAAGGGCAGTAATCTAGTGCCCCTGAGTTCAAGCCACGGTATGCGCTCCCCCCCCACCCCCCCAAAAAAAAAAAAAAAAAAAAAAGTCTAAACTTCATTCAAATTTCTTTTGTTTTTATCTAATTTTTTTTTTTTCTGTTCCAGGATTCCTCCCAGGACAAATACTACCTTAGATTTAGTTGTCTTGTTTCTTTAGGCCCCTCTTACCTCTGAGTTTCTCAAACTTTCTTGTTTTTGATGACCTGGAGAGTTTGTTTCATTTTTACAATACTAGGGACTGAGCCCAGTGCTACTCTATGGCCAATCAGCAGCCCTCTTTACTTATTTATTTATTTTGTATTTTAAAAAAAATTTTTTTAGTACTGGGCTGGAGTTATAGCTTAGCAGGAGAGCACTTGCCTGGCATGTCTGAGGCCCTGAATTCAATCTTCAGCACCACATATAAATAAATAAAATAAAAGATCCGTTGACAACTAAAAAAAAAAAAAAATTAGTACTGGGGTTTAAACCCAAGGGCACTTTAAATTTGAGCTACATCCCAGCCCCACAGCTTTTTTTTTTTTTTTTTTTTTTTTTTTTTTTTTGAGACAGGGTTTGCTAAATTGCTTAGGACTTTGCTAAATTTCTGAGGCTGATCCTGAACCTGTGATCCTCCTGCCTCAGCCTCCAAGTGGCTAGGAATACAGGCATGCACCATCACACATGGCTTCTTCAGATAGTTTGTAAACTGCCTCTCAATTTGGATTGGGTATTTTGTGATTTTCATTATGCTTTTTTGTTGTTTTTGGGTACTGGGGATTGAACGCAAGGGCACTCAGCCACATCCCCAGCCCTTTTTTGTATTTTATTTAGAGACAGGGTCTGAGTTGCTTAGCACCTCATTTTTTTTTTAAAAGGTTTTACTTAGATGTTGATGGACCTTTATTCGTTTATTTATATGTGGTGCTGAGAATCGAACCCAGGGCCTCCCACATGCTAGGAAGGCGCTCTACCACTGAGCCTCAGCCCAGCCCCAGCACCTCATTTTTTTCCCCCTGGTACTTGGGATTGAACTCAGGGGCACTCGACCACTGGGACACATCCCCAGACCTTTTTTGTATTTTATTAGAGAAGGCACTTCTCTAATAAGTTCTCAAGCACTTACAGTTGATTGATTTATTATCTGTGTCTTTCCCTTTTCATTGAGGCCAGAGGCCACACCCAGACTCCATAGTTTAGAAATACCAGGTATTAGTTGCTTAAAGTGCCTCTCCATTGCTGAGGCTGGTTTTTTTTTTTTTTTTTTTTTTTTTTTTTTAATTTGCTTTTAGTTGTACACAATGTGTTTTATTTAATGCATTTTATTTGTACGTGGTGCTGAGGATCGAACCCAGGCCGCCCACGTGCTAGGCGAGCGCTCCACCGCTGAGCCACAATCCCAGCCCACTGAGGCTGGTTTTGAACTCGCGATCATCCTGCCTCAGCCTCCTGAGGCATTATGATCTCCATTCTTATAGAACCTGTTGTTGCTAATCAGGTCAGGCCCTTATCACCTGGGTGTATCTATGTCCACACAGTCCTGGACTTCCAGCATTGTTCACTGGAGCTGTTATCTAAAGTTCTTCATCTCTGCCCCTACTTTGATCTCTAGTCAGGCTAAATTAAGGAATATGAAGTTTATTATTTTCTCTTTCCACAAACTTTCTCCATCACTACTCTAAATGGAAAAGCAGTTGCAGTTGAAACAAACAAGTAAAAATAAGTACAGTGAAAACAGAGCAATGTTAGCTGGGTGCAGTGTCACACGCCTGAAATCCCAGCCACTTGGGAGGCTGAGGCAGGAAGTTCAGCCTGGGCAATATAGTGAGACCCTGTCTCAAAGTAAAAGGGCTGGAGGTATAGCTCAGTGGTAGAGCACTTGCCTAACATGCATGAGGCTCTAGATGCAATCCCTAGTACCAAAGAAAAAAGCTTGGTGCAGGTAGGACTCATTTAAATATGCCAAGGCTGGAAAAGGGGAAAGGGAACTGAGAGTTATTTTGCCAGATTCTGGACTATATATTTGACATTTATTATCTCATCTAGTCCTTAAAACAAGGAAAAGATCATCATCCCCATTTTATTCATTTAAAGATTGAGGCTAAGGAAAGTGAAGTTCTCAAGCACTTACAGTTGGTTGATTTATTATCTGTGTCTTTCCCTTTTCATTGAGGCCAGGGGCCACACCCAGACTCCATAGTTTAGAAATACCAGGTATTAATCAAATATAAATTTAATATTTATTCATCAAGTGAGAAAACATCCTTCACTTGTCCCTACTAGAGAGATTTCTACTCTGGCCCTAGTATTACTTTCTTTCCCCTGGTACTAGGGATTGAACCCAGTTAGCATTCTACCACTGAGCTAGATTCTCAGTCCTTTTATTTTATATTTTGGGACAAGGTCTCACTAAATTGCTTAGGGCTTCACTAAATTGTTGAGTCTGGCCTTGAATTTGCAATCCTCCTGTCTCAGCCTCCCCAGTTGCTGGATTAGAGACATGCACCATTGTGCCCAGCCCAGAGCTGCTTTCCCATTGAGCTACATTTTAATTTTTAAATTTTGAGATAAGATCTCACTAAATCTGGCCTTGAACTTGTAACCTTCCTACCTCGGCCTCCAGAATAGCTGGAATTACAGGCATGGGCCACTGTGCCCAGGTTGGCCTAATAAAACTTTGAATATTGATGGTCTCTCTAGAATGTAGGCTTTTTTGAAGCAGGAAAGAGCCAAATCATCTCTTTGTCCTCACTGTCCAGCAGAGGGCCTGGTATTCAAAATACATGATAAATATGTCTAAGAAAAGAAGAAAAGGAGGGGGGACTGAGGGAGGGAAGAAATGCACAGTTTGGCTGTACAATTCATTCCTTTCTGAACATAAATATTCTGCATCTTTGAGAATGGACACACAAGAATGGCAAAATTTTCTATTTGTTCTTTTTAGTTATACATGACAGAATGCATTTTTTTTTGTATCAGGGATTGAACTCAGGGGCACTCGACCACTGGGACACATCCCCAGCCCTTTTTTGTATTTTATTAGAGACAGGGTCTCAATGAGTTGCTAAAGTGCCTCGCCATTGCTGAGGCTGGTTTTGAACTCGCGATCCTCCTGCCTCAGCCTTCTAAGTGCTGGGATTACAGGCATGCACCACCGTACCCGTCTATGACAGAATGCATTTTGACTTATAATACCTACATGGAGTGTTAAATTCCCATTCTTGTGGTTGTACATGACACGGAGTTTCACTGGTCGTGTATTCATATGTGAACATAGGAAAGTTATGTCCAATTTATTCTACTGTCTTTCCTATTCCCACCCCACTTCCATTCCTTCCTTCCCCTTTGTGTAATCCAATGAACTTCAATTGATTCTTCCCTTCCCCCTCCTTTATCACGAGTTAGCATCTGCATAGCAGAGAAAACATTTGGCCTTTGTTTTTTTGGGGGGATTGGTTTATTTCACTTAGCACAATAGTCTCTGGTTCCATCCATTTACTGGCAAATGTCATCATTTCATTTTTCTTTATGGCTGAGTAATATTTCATTGTGTATATATATATACCACATTTTCTTTTTTCTTTTTAAAAATTTTTTTGTAGTTGTAATGGACATCATGCCTTTATTTTTTTTAATGTGGTGCTAAGGATTAAACTCAGTGCCTCACACAGGTTAGGTAAACACTGTGCAACTGAGCTGTAGTCCCAGCCCCTATATACCACATTTTCTTTACCTGAGAATGGCAAATTTTTTAAAAAATATTTATTTATTTACTTTAGTTGTACACAATGCAATGCATTTTATGTTTTCGTGGTGCTGAGGATCGAACCCGGGCCTTGCATGTGTGAGGCGAGCGCTCTGCCGCTGAGCCACAAACCCAGCCCCGAGAATGGCAAATTTTAAAAGGAAACATGATCCCTTTGCTAGCTGATAATGGCTACACTTGACTGAGTGCTTACCATGTGCTGCCTCAGGCATTCTTTGCAACAACCCAATTGCTGTTGTTCTTATGACTTATTTATGTTTAGTAGTGGGGTTTGAACCCAGAATTATTATAGCACTGAACTACATCCCTTACCCTCCCTTTTTTTGGTACTGGGGATTGAACTCAGGGGCACTCGACCACTGGGCCACATCCCCAGCCCTTTTTTTGTATTTTATTAGAGACAGGGCCTCACTGAGTTGCTAAGTGCCTCAGCATTGCTGAGGCTGGCTTTGAACTCCAGATCTCCTGCCTCAGCCTCCCAAGTGCTGGGATTACAGGCATTCACCGCCAAGCCTAGCTCCCTTACCTTTTTAAAAAATAAAAATAAAAATAATTTAAATTTCTTTTTGAGATAGATTCTGGCTAAGTTGCCAAGGCTGGTCATGGAACTCAAAATCCTCCTGCCTCAGCCTCCCAAGTTGCTGGGATCACAGGCATGCACCACTGTGAAATCAGATTCAATTTTTTCCACCTCTGAATTTGTGATTCAGGAGGCATAGCTGCTAGTGTAACGAGGTTCACTTGATGCTGTGAGTATATATTTTTCTTTTTCCCAGTTTTCTTTTGCCTAAACCTCCCTTTCTTTTCCCTAAACTTCTCCTCTCTGATCTTCTCCTTCCTAATCTCATTTTCTCTGAATCACCTCTACAAAAGCCCCGTTCATGGGGATGGGCAGAATCAGCCTTTGGGACAGGAGTCCCCTGTGTTTCTCCTTTGCTCACAAAGCAATAAACCTTCTTTTTCCTTTTTCTCAAGACCTTGTCTTCGTTATTGGTTTGGCTTCAAGGACGAGAACAGAGCTTTGAGTTACAGTAGAGAAACTGAGAATTTTTAAACTAGTTACTATGTGAGTTTTGGCACCTCTGATAGGAGATAATGCTTTAAAAAGCACAGGTCTACCTGGGCTCAATGGTGCACCCCTGTAATCCCAGTGACTTGGGAGGATGAGGCAGGAGGATTGCAAGATCAGTCTCAGCAACTTAGCCAGGCCCTAAGCAACTTAGTGAGACCCTGTCTCAGAATAAAATATATAAAGGGCTGGGGATGTGGCTCAGTGGTTAAGCGCCCCTGGATTCAATCCCTGATACCAAAAGAAAAGAAAACCACAGGCCTAGCTGGCTATGGTGGTGCATGCCTGTAATTCCAGCCACTCATAAGGCTAAGGCAGGAGGATCTCAAGTTCCAGGCCAGACTTAGCTATTTATTATTTATTGGTACTGGGGACTGAACCCAAGGCTACTTTACCACTGAGCTACATCCCCAGCCCTTTTTTTTTTTCGGTACTGGAGATTGAACTCAGGGGCACTCAACCACTGGGCCACATCCCCAGACCTTTTTTGTATTTTATTAGAGACAGGGTCTCACTGAGTTGCTAAGTGCCTCGCCATTGCTGAGGCTGGCTTTGAACTTGTGATACTCCTGCCTCAGCCTCTCAAGTGCTGGGATTACAGGCGTGAGCCACAGCGCCCGGCTTATTTTTTTAATATTTTTTTACATGTCAATGGACCTTTGTTTATTTATACATGGTGCTGAGAATGGAACCAGTTCCTCACATGTGCTAGGCAAGTGCTCTACCACTAAGCCACAACATCATCCCTTTTTACTTTTTATTTTGAGGCAGCATCTTGCTCAGGGCCTCACCAAGTTTCTGAGGCTGTCCTTGAACTTGTGATTCTCCTGTCATAATAGTCTCCTTGGTGGCTGGGATTACACAAGCATGCATCACTGTGAACCTGGGCAATTTAGTAACAACCTCAGCAACTCAGTGAGATCTTGTCTGGGAATAAAAAATAAAAAGAGCCGGGCGCGATGGCGCACGCCTGTAATCCCAGCACTTGGGAGGCTGAGGCAGGAGGATCGCAAGTTCAAAGCCAGCCTCAGCAATGGTGAGGCACTTAGCAACTCAGTGAGACCCTGTCTCTAATAAAATACAAAAAAGGGCTGGGGATGTGTCCCAGTGGTCGAGTGCCCCTGAGTTCAATCCCTGGTACCAAAAAAAAAACAAAAAACAAAAAAAAAACAAAAACAACTGGGGAAACCTCCTCTTGGTTCAAAACAAAGAGAAAGGGAGAGAAGAGAAGCATGGGCCTTGTGCCCTAGTCCAGAGCTTGGCATGGATACCTGGAGAACCAATCACCTAAGTGCTGGATCAAAAAGAAAAAAACAAAACAACAAAACCAAAAATGCTGGATTATCTCCCAATAGCTGAGGGGCAGAGGCTGGAGGGGAGGCCACACTGCCTTCTTGCTTTGGCACTTGGGGTATATACCTCTTTTGTCTCCTCTCCCTGATAGGAAGAGGCAGGGTCAGATCATCCCTAATCTCTGCTCTGAAAGTTTCTTTCTATCTTTCTCTTTCTTCCTTTTCTTTTTTTTTTTTTTTTTTTTTTTTTTGGTATCAGGGGCACTCGACCACTGGGCCACATCCCCAGACCTTTTTTGTATTTTTGTTTCTTTTTTTATTTTTGGTACTGGGGATTGAACTCAGGGGCACTCGACCACTGGGCCACATCCCCAGCCCTTTTTTGTATTTTATTAGAGACAGGGTCTCACTGAGTTGCTAAGTGCCTCGCCATTGCTGAGGCTGGCTTTGAACTCACGATCCTCCTGCCTCAGCCTCCCAAAGTGCTGGGATTACAGGCGTGCGCCACCACGCCCGGCTCTTTTTTTTTTTTTTTTTTTTGGTACCGGGGATTGAACTCAGTGGCACTGGACCACTGGGCCACATCCCCAGCCCTTTTTTGTATTTTATTAGAGACAGGGTCTCACTGAGTTGCTAAGTGCCTCGCCATTGCTGAGGCTGGCTTTGAACTCACGATCCTCCTGCCTCAGCCTCCCAAAGTGCTGGGATTACAGGCGTGCGCCACCACACCCGGCTTCTTTTTTGTATTTTATTAGAGACAGGGTATAACTGAGTTGCTAAGTGCCTCGCCATTGCTGAGGCTGTCTTTGAACTCACAATCCTCCCGCCTCATCCTCCCAAGTGCTGGGATTATTTTTTTTTTTTATTTTTTTTATTTTTTGGTACTGGGGATTGAACTCAGGGGCATTTGACCACTGGGCCACATCCCCAGCCCTTTTTTGTATTTTATTAGAGACAGGGTCTCACTGAGTTACTAAGTGCCTCACCATTGCTGAGGCTGGCTTTGAACTTGTGATCCTCCTGCCTCAGCCTCCCAAAGTGCTGGGATTACAGGCGTGCGCCACCGTGCCAGGCTCTTTTTTTTTTTTTTTTTAAATATTTATTTATTTATTTATTTATTTATTTGTGGTACCGGGGATTGAACTCAGGGGCACTCGACCACTGGGCCACATCCCCAGCCCTTTTTTGTGTTTTTATTAGAGACAGGGTCTCACTGAGTTGCTAAGTGCCTCGCCATTGCTGAGGCTGGCTTTGAACTCGCGATTCTCCTGCCTCAGCCTCCCAAAGTGCTGGGATTACAGGAGTGCGCCACCACGCCCGGCTAACATTTATTTATTTTAGTTGTACACAATGCCTTTATTCTTACATGGTGCTAAGGATTGAACCTGGGCTGCGCACATGCTAGACAAGCGCTCTATTGCTGAGTCACAATCCCATCCCTGAAAGTTTCCTTTGAAGAGGATAAGAGACAGCACTTAGCTGTGTGTGGTGGTATGTACACCATAATGTCAGCTACTCAGGAGGGCAAGGTAGGAGGATCACAAGTTCCAGGCCAGCTTCTGCAATTTAGTGAGATTCTGTTTCAAAATAAAAAATAAGAAGGGCTGGGGATGTAGCTCAGTAGTAGAGCTTCCCTTGCTTCAGTCCCCAGTACTAGAAAACAAGTAAACAAAACCACACAGGTGTATGTGGCCATCCTTGTGAAGGTGAGGTGCTAATGGCTAGAGTTGGGGAACCACAGTTTCAGGCAGAATGGCCCTTTTTAGAACACCTATGGGCTCCAAATGAGCCCTTGGGCCAGCTTCTGTTTATTTTCAGTGATATGGACAGTCATTCAGCTGGATACCAGTGAAGGACCAGAACCTTTCTAGAATTTGGTGCATGTATTCAGGAACTCCTTTCAACTTCAGTCTACTTTGCTTCAATGTTAAGGGTCTTTTTTCTTTTCTGTGCAGTTCTGACCACTAGTTGTGACCTTCATGGTTATAAGCAGGAAATGGTGGTTCTAGGACACCACAGACACTGCAATGTCACACTTTCTTTTTTTAAATTTATTTATTTACTTTAGTTGTACACAATGCAATGCATTTATGTTTACGTGGTGCTGAGGATCGAACCCGGGCCGCGCATGTGCGAGGCGAGTGCTCTGCCGCTGAGCCACAACCCCAGCCCAATGTCACACTTTCTTAATGCAGGCAGGCCCTGGGCTTTCCTTTTTTGTCAGTCCCACAAATTTGGCAATTATCAGTTTTTATTTTTATACATCAAATAAATAACCTTTGTTAAGCCTGGACAGTGAAAGTCAGAGTTAACCTACATATAATCTGAGGCCCCAAAAATTAGTCTTCCAGGGCCCCAATTCCCTTTATCACCAAAATGGTGTTATGGAAATAAAACATATGTCCAACAGGTCCATATCTTGATATTCCTTATAAATCTGTTATCTTGGTATTCCTTAGATTTAAAATGTGCCAACTATTTTTTCCCCCTGAGGTAGTGAGAGTGGAATTTAGAGTGAATCCAGGGCCCCTCACATCCTAGGTAAACACTATACCCCTAGCCCTTTTTATTTGGAGACAGGGTGGCTATGTTGCCCTGACTGGCCTTGAATTTGCAGGGTAGGATTACTGGCCTACGCCTCCTGAGTAGTAGCTGAAAAGTTATTGTGTGTGTGTGTGTGTGTGTGTGTGTGTGTGTGTGTGTATTTTGCTGGGGATCAAACTCAGGACCTTGTGCATGCAAGGAAAGCATTCTACCAACTAAGCTATATCCCCAGCCCCTATTCTCTATATTTAAACATCCAAGAAATTCAAATATTTGGTTCAAGAGCTGTCTGGCTGTGGCTTTTTTTTGTGTGTGTGTGTGGTATCAGGGATTGAACTCAGGGGCACTCGACCACTGGGTCACATCCCCAGCCCTTTTTTGTATTTTATTTAGAGACAGGGTCTCACTGAGTTGCTAAGTGCCTCGCCTTTGCTGAGGCTGGCTTTGAACTCGGGATCCTTCTGCCTCAGCCTCCCAAAGTGCTGGGATTACAAGCGTGTGCCACCGCGCCCGGCTTGCTTTGGCTCTCTTGTTTTGATGATTGAATGAACTAATGCCTATAAAACACGGTATCTGGCTCAATCTCAGCATTCAATAAATGGTCATTCATGTTTTATTTTACATCTCATAAGTCAGTCCTACCCTGCAGGAACTGCATCCAAGTTGAGGGGGGTCTCCTAAATCTCGGCTGCTTGGCCCCGTCCCTTGCACCAATTCAATCATTCTTTCACCGAGGGTCTACTGAGTCCGTGCTTCGTGCTGGATGCTGACTCCTTAAACAGGAATCAAGCCAGGACCCTCACGTTGCTAAGCCCACAGCCTAGTACGAAAGAGAAATTCCCAAACCCAGCAAATAGGGAGTACTCCAGTTAGTTGCTGGTGTTGGAAGGGCGAACGGGGAAGGGACGTTTAATAGTCCAAGGCCTGGGATGTCAGACGGGGCCACCCAGACAACGGGGACTGCCCGAGTGAAAGCAATGCAGAGGAAAAGAAGCAAGCTATCGGAGCAGTCTAAGGACTGAGCAGATCCGGGAAGGCGGGAGGAGTACGCGGAGGGCGTGAATGGCCGGCCACGAGGTTGCCGCTCCTCCTATTGGCGAATGGAGCTGGGAGGAGCTTGTGCACGGCAGCAGGATCTTGCCTTTGTCAAGCCATCTTGCTGAAGAGGTCCGGGACGCTGCAATACAAACACAGGACCCAGTACTGAGTGACCCGAAAAGCCCCAGACCTTGAGGCGGAAGTAAAGGCCCGCAGAGAACCAACTCCCGGCGTGCGCCACGGTGGGAGGAACCGGAAACTCCGGGCGCAAAGACTGTGGGCCCCGCGGCGCAAGGCGGCCGAAGGGGCGGGCCCGACTCTTTCAGGGCAGCTGATTGGCCGGTCCCGGGAGAGGGTGGTGGCAGCGGCGGCGCGTGCAACTGTCGCCTCAGTCCGGTGAGTGCTGAGTTCCAGTTCGGGTCTCGCCTGCTCTCGAGTTACCCCCTACCACCCACCCGTCTTTGACTCCTCTGGCTTGTCCCGCTCTCCGGCTCCCGGGGCCGCCCTTGAAGGGGCAGAGCCAGGCCGGGACCTCCCTTTTGGCGCGTTTCCGCAATTGTGTACAGGCTGTCCGGCCAGAACCCCCGAGGAATATTTTTGTTTGGGAGGGGCGAATCATGCAAGGCCTAGATGACCCCATCGCTAGAGAAGGGCATTGCGGGGCGGTGGCGGGGAGTACGGCCAAGTGGAGCAGGTAAAATCCCCGGGCAGGAGCCTGGCACGTGGGTTAGGGAGAGGCAGAGAACTCGTGGATCCTGGGGAGGGTTGGGGATGTGGAGAGGGTCGAGAAGTGGGACTGGGCCTGAGCGCGGAGGAGGGGCCTGGGCGGGTCAGATCTTGGGGAGTTAGGAGTAGAAACTGAGGAAGGATGAGACCACGTGGGACGCAGTCTGAAAGCTCGTGGACAGAACCTTCCATGGAATGGGCTGAAAGAGCAAGAGCCAGCAAGGATGGCCTTAAAGGAAGGTGCAGGGACTCGCCCTAGTGTCCGAGGCATTAGTTTTAATGATTTTGTGGTTCTTGGCAAAGCAGGAGCTAACATCAGTGCCTGTAATTCCAGCGGCTCGGGAAGCGAGGCCGTTCAAAGTAAGCCTCAGCAACAGTGAGGCGCTAAGCAACTCAGTGAGACCCTGTCTCTAAATAAAACGCAAAATGGGGCTGGGGATGTGGCTCAATGGTTGAGTGCCTCTGAGTTCAATCCCCACTACCAAAACAACAACAAAAGGTAAAGCAAGATGCTTTGGATTTGGTCTTTAATTATTTATTTTTTTTTTTTGCGTGATACTCCTCAGTAAACCCAGGGCCTGACTTATCCTCAGCAAGCACTACCACTGAACTACACCCCCTATTTTGAGATAAGGTCTTGATAGGCTGACCTCAAACTTGCATCCTCCTTCCTGCCTCAGCTTCCTCAGTTGCTGGGATTACAGGCATGTGCCACTGCTCCCAGCTGAATTTGGTCATTACTTTAAGAACCAAAGATAATTTTTTAAAAAATATTTATTTATTTGCTTTTTAGCTGTACACAATGGGTTTATTTGTATGTGGTGCTGAGGATCTAACCCGGGCCGCGCACCTGCCAGGCGAGCGCTCTACCGCTGAGCCACAACCCCAGCCCCATAATTTTTTTTTTAATTATTTTTTTTCCAGTACTGGGGGTTGAACTCAGAGGCACTTGACCACTGAGCCACATCCCCAGCACTATTTTGTATTTTATTTTGATTCAGGGTCTCACTGGGTTCCTTAGTGCTTCCTTTTCGCTGAGGCTGGCAGAATTTGCTATCCTCTTGCCTCAGCCTGCTGAGCCGCTGGGATTACAGGCCTGTGTCCCTGCTCCCGGTTTAAAAAAAAAAAAAAAAAATTTTTTTTTAATAAGGAACTTTTCAAATTTACACAAAAAAATACAGGAAAGTGGAGAAAATAGTGTACCATTTGTGATCCCATGGGAGCCTCAACACTCACTCACAGAGGGCCATTACAAATATTTTTAAGACACCTTACTTTGATAATATTAATCTGATCTACTAAGAAAGTTCTTCTCATGTTTAAAAGATGTAGAAATTCAGTTTGCAAGATGAAGAGAGTCCTCTGGAAATTAGTTGAAGTCAATGTGAACATATTTAACACTATTGAATTCCACTTAAAAATGAAGATGGTGAATTTCATGTGTATGTAACCTTTTTTTTTTTTTTTAAATTTATTGTATTGGGGATAAATGCAAGCCCACACAACATGCTGGGCAAATGTGAGGGCCTGCATTTGATCTACCTGGAGCAACATTCCCCA